>WBMZ01013893.1:0-39167 GCA_013400975.1 Atrichornis clamosus
GCGCCGCGCGCGCCCCGCGGCACCCCGGGACATGTAGTTCGGGCGGGGGAGGCGCCGCACCTGCCCCGGGGCGGCCGCAGCTCCCGGCGGCCCCCGCGCGCCGCCCCACCTGGGCACGACCGGAACTACAACTCCCGGCGGCCTTCGCGCGCGAGCGGGGCTGGGCGCCATCGCTGCGACTTAACCGGGACCCGCCGTCCCCCGAGTCCCAAAATCGCTGAGGGTGGAAAAGCTTTCCGGGATCATCGGGTCCAGCTTGTCAACCACACCAGAGCACTGAGTGCCACGTCCAGTCGGTCCTTGGACACCTCTAGGGATGGGGACTCCACCTCGCTGGGCAGACCCTTCCAATGCCTGACGGCCCTTTCCAGAAAGAAATTCCACCTGATGGCCCGCCTGACGCTCCCCTGGCACGGCTTGAGGCCGTTCCCTCTCATCCTGTCCGTTGTTCCCTGGGAGCAGAGCCCAATCCCCCCCTGGCTGCCCCCTCCTGTCAGGGCGTTGTGCAGAGACAGAAAGGCCCCCCTGAGCCTCCTTTTCTCCAGGCTGAGCCCCCCAGCTCCCTCAGCTGCTCCTGGTGCTCCAGCCCCTTCCCCAGCTCCGTTCCCTTCTCTGGACTCTCGGGACAACTGTGCCGCTGCGATCGGGACGGACAGAGGGGTGCAGAGCTCCCAGAGCAGCGCGGTCCATCAGCTGCCAGACAGCGGTGGGTCCGTGGAGGAGCTGCCGCAATCTGTAGAGATGCAAGTAAGAACTAAGCAATAATCATCACTAGGTCTGTGAAAACTCTCTAATCCTGGCCCAAGGAACATTTAAAAAAACAAACAATGGAGTTCTGAAAGCTCCATGAAAGCAAATTCCTCCTCCTAGAAAACCTTAGAAAGCAAGAAGTTTTCTCAGAACTTTGTGCAACTCTTCCACCACAGTAGTACAAGATTTGTGCAACATTACAGGCATTAGAGAAGAAATATTACAAGCATTTTTGATTCTTTGATTCACTGGGCATTTAAAGATGTATTTAAAGAATCCCTGGGAAAAACAGCAGTGGAGAAACATGCATGATAGAAGAAATTTAGTATTTCAGTTCCTGGTTTCCCCTGGTTAACCCCGAACCTGGGCATCCCCCGGGAGGCGAGTGGGGACCAGCGGGGTTCCCTCCGGCACAGGCTGCTCCCTCCCAGCTGCAGCGCTGAAGGCTTGGGATGAGATGTTTGGGTTGATGTGTTGTGCCTTCCCCGAGCCCCCTCTCGTGGCTGCACGTCCGTCCCGTCCCGTGGTGCTCTCAGTGAAGGCGCTGCCCCTCTTCCTCAGGGTGTTTTGTGGTACCCACCTGCCAAGCGGAGGATTTGCCTCAAAGTGTCCATTGGAGGAAACTCAGGACGGCCACGCTGCTGAATGATCAGTGACAAATCCCCCAGAGCAGATGGTATTTGCTCGTTAGCCTTAAAACAACTCCCAACAGTTCTCAGCAAAGTTTCAGGGAAACCCCCAGGGAGTGTGGAGACGTGTATCTGATATCCTCAGTGTGCAAAATATCAGGACCCTTTCTAAAGAACAGAGTTAGGGGCTGCATTAAGGGCTGTTCAATATTCATAGAAAGGCCAAATCATGGTTGACGTGACAGTATAAAATCCCAAAACTGGAGTTTGGAATTACTGAAAATGAAATGGTTTGGAGAAGAGCAACAAAGACAAGGGCTTCACATGACAGAGTTCAGTGTGAAGCTCCTGACAGTGGGCAGTGAGGACAGTGGCTGTTGAGGTGGGTGTAAAAGCAACAGGACAAATTAACGACAGAAAATCAATACTAAATCATTCTCCCTGACTGAAAAAGGCTTTTGGCTATGGCTTGCTGAAGGCTGGGATCCCTCAGCACACACTCCTAGAGAGAAGGAAATGGGATGTGGCCAATGATCTTCCTCAGAAAGTGAAGAGCACCTGTATGAAGAGAGAAGTACAAGGATTTCAGAGCCACAGACCAGAAATTCATTCCCATCCATTCCCATGGATCCCAAGGTCAAGTGTACACTGGAACACATTCTGCCCCGGACACATGAAGCTTGAAGAAGGAAATCCCAAGGGCTCCCTACTCACCCAAGGCCAGAAATGTGTGTTCTGAATTCATCAAGGCCAGGACGTCTCTCAGCAAATCCCAGATGATGATGTAGTCCCTCATGTGCACCTTGTGCCGTTCCACACAAAAAGTGAGCAGCTCCAAAATGAAGGCCAAGAGTTGTGCCGTTTGATAATCATCTACACGAAAAAGTCATGCCTTCAATCAGCAAAAAATAACAAACAAAAGAAATGTCCTGTGACATACACCCAGCTCAGTTGCTATTACAGTTCCTGACATGGTTTTCGTGGACTTTGGCTTTCCTGGATTGCTTTAGGACACAGAACTTTGTGTGAGAACAAAGCAACCAACACAACTGTGACTTTTTTGGCCCTTACAGCAAATATTCTTAAAAATTATAGAAGTCAAACTACTCCACGGTGAACAACAGCCATCAAGGAGGTCCATCTTCTACAAAGCACAGCCTGAAGTGATGTCAGCACTCAGAGGGGCAAGAAGGGGCTGAAAACTGCTGCCTGCAGAACCTCTGTCCCTGGGGAGCAGCAGTTTTCCACAAGCACATTCCCAGCTGGCCTGACAGGCTGATTGCTGGGAGCACCCCTGTCAGCCCCTTCCAGACACTACAAGCCTCCAAAGAGGGACACAAAGGAAAAAATCCTCATTCCGTGTTTCCCAAGTACCTTTTGCTGCATTGGCCAGAAGTGGCTCAGTCAGAACAGGCAGACAGTGATCACAGAAGTAATTGAAGAACCCAAGTATTTTTGAAACCTACAGCAGAAAATGGCTTCATTACATCCCAGCATTGGGATAGATATTTCCACTAAGAAAGCACAGCAGCAGAAGAAAGAGCCTACACAGAATTCCCTTGGCTCCCTCAGCTCTGCCTGTCTCTTTCTGGTTGGGCCTGAAGCATGGTGTTCCCTCCACAAAGAGTCTTTCCTTCCTTTCTTTCCTTTCCTTCTTTTCCTTCCTTTCCTCCTTTTCTTTCCTTCCTCCCCTCCCTCCCTCCCTTCCGGGGATCTGAGAGACACGCAGCCAACCCTGCTATCCCCAGGAGAAGCCCCACCCGGGAGGCCAGTCTCCCCTGGAAATCCATCTGTGACCCCACAGGCTTGACAAAGTGTCCTTCAAGTCCTCTCCAATGCAGTCATGACAGCCTGCAAAGCTCTCCACAGGTACTGCCGTCCCTTGCAGTGTATTCAGCCCTGGGCTGGGTGTGCCCGGGCCGCTCCTGGGCTCTGTTGCTGCCGGGTGTGTCCCCAGCCAGCGGGAGCTCTGGCCAGACAGGGCTGTGTCCCTGCTTGGGGGAACAACTCCGGGCACAGTGCCCCAGACACAGCCCTGTCCTCAGCCAAAGGCACTGGAAACTTCGGCTGCTTTGGAGCTTCTTGACGTTCAGGCTCAGAGCACACCCAGCAGCCAAGAAAGAACCCCAAGCCCAGCCTGTTGGGGTCCTCTGCCCAGCAGAAGAGCAATGGAGAATATCAGGGTTTCCCTTGGCTGAGACAATTCCGTGTCTTCAGCCCTTTGCATTTCCTTATATCAGCTGTGCCCAGCAGATTCCCTGGATCGAGCAGGGTGTGCAGCACATCCATCAACTGCTCAGCTCCTCCCAGTGCAGCCTCAGGGTGGCAGATCATCTGCTCCATGAGCACACGGAGCAGGTCAGTGTCCTGCAAAAATACCCAGACGAGGAAATTCCAAATAATTAGAGTGGAATGAGTTCCTTAGTTTCTATCAGGTTTTGGGGTTTTTTTAAAATAAAAATGGCAATGAAATAGGAAACTGGAGATGGTGTTGGGCTGGTTTGTTTCCTGTTTGCCCTCAGACTGGTCTATTGGAGCAGCTGCAAACCACTTTTACTTACATGGTCCCTCTGCTGGGCCTCTTGCACGACAAATTCTAGGAGCAGCAATGGACAAACGTCTACCAGGTAAGACAATATAGCTGTGGCAGCAGATGTCACTTGCACATCAACCATTCCCTAATAAGAGATCAGTTTGGTAGGGTAAATCAAGTTTGGTGTTTCCTATCAGGTAAAGCTGCAAAGAAAAGGGAGTTCAAAATTTTGGGAATGTTTCATTCCCATATTTCTCTGAGGAACACAGTAATGTGGTTCCAGAGAAACAATAATCAACCAGCAACATCTTTTGCCCACTCTTTCTCTCCTTTAGAAGGGATACGAGGTTTCCTGTGAATCTGGAGTGTCCTAATTTAGACAGGACCCATTCCCATCCTGCTACTTCCCGGCTGGAATAGCTGAGACACTTACCTTCTGTACCGGTTATCCAGAGAGGTTTGGTTTCCCCAGGCCCGGAGGTGTGCAGTGGTTTGACCCTGGCTGCACGCCAGGCACCCACCAGAGCCGCTCTGTCCCTGCCCTCCTGTCGTGGGCTGACCCTGACCAGCGGCCAGGCACCCCCAAAAAGTCTCTCTCCCCCTGCCCTCCACAGCTGGGCAGCCTCTCGGGATCCCCCTGCTCCAGCGTGGGCTCCTGCAGGGGCTGCAGGGGGTCTCTGCACCCCCGGGCAGCAGGGGCAGCTGCCTCCTCACGGGCTGCACCAGGCGCTGCAAGGGGAATCTGTACCTGGCAGGTTTTTTCCACATTTCAGCACAGCCGCTCTCTCTGGAAAACTCAGTGCTAAATCCCAGCAGTCAGGGATTCACGAGGCAGGGTTTGGGGTGAGCTGAGCCCGAACTAAGCCCCCTGCCCACAGGCTGTTGCTGCCCGTGCCCCAGCAACCCCAAGTCCTTCCCCTCAGGGAACACCAGTGGGTTTGTTTGAGGTCTAAACAGTATCTTTTATGCCTTGAGTGGTTTTGGTCACTTCTTTGGGCACCTCTAGCCGCAGTCCAGTGCCCCAGGTCTCTCTTTGGCTGGACCTCCTGGTGTGACCATTCCCGAGTGCCCACCCATGCCAGACCCTGCCCCGTTTGAGCCGCACCCTCTGTGCAGATCACCCTCTGCGAAGCCGAGCAGGCGCTTAAGCCCTTTTGGAAATGAAACTGGAGTGGGTGAAACTCGCAGTTGGAATTTGAGCTGTCTGGGGGAGCTGGAGCCATGCAGAGCTGGTGGTCCCAGCCCTTCCCGCTGCCTCGTCTCGCCCCGGTACAACACGAGATGGCGCTGGGAGCCGCGGCACTGCCCGGCCGGGACTCACGGAATCGTGGAATCACGGAGCCCTCGCGGCTGGAAAAGGTCATCGAGTGCAACCATTCCCCCAGCACTGCCGCGGTCACCACTACCTCATGTCCCCAAGTGCCACATCCACATGTGTCACGTGAAAAGGGGAGATTTTCTTGACTCTCTGTGTGGGAAGATTTTCCCGACCCTCAGTGTTTACTTTGTCTCTCAGTATTTCAGGAAAGTCGAGACCCTTGTGCCCGACCAGTCCCATGAGAGGGACCCTTTACTGAGCATTCCTGCTGGATTGGAACGTGGTTCCCCTGACTTACTCCAGCATAAGGGAGAGCCCTCAGCAGCTCTTCCCACTTTATGACTCAGTGGGTCTTTATTCCAGTGCATTCCCTGCTGCTGGTGAGTGCCAGGGAAGGACTCACACTCAGAGTTTACAGAATAACTCTTTATTATATAAAGTTTTATATATAAAACTGTGACAGGTTAAGGTTCGAGGACTGTCAGTGGTATTATCTATTGGTGATATTAACTCTTGGTGATAGTATCTGCCAGGGATAGTACCTGACTGCTAAAACGTGTTCAAAGCAATCCCCAGACAAGCTCTAATCCCCAGTAAAAGTATTCAGTGTGCACAGAGTACAGTTCATATCCAGTAGATCCTGAGAGAGGAGAAGACAAGTTCAAGCCATCAAATGATCCCAGCAGTCCACTGACCACCCTTTCAGGGAAGAAGCTTTCTCTAATATTTAACCTGAACCTCCCCTGGGGCAACTTGAGGCCATTTCCTCTTGTCCTGTCCCTTGTTTCATGGGAGAGGAGACTGACCCTCACCTGGCTGTAAGTCCCTAAAGGGAAAACTTGTGCCCCCTGCATCCCTGGGCTCTCCTGGATGCTGTTGGGCAGACAGGAAGGCTGCAGCAGATGAGAGGCAGAGGGACAGCCCCAGCCAGCCCCAGCCCAAGAACGGCCAGTGTGCTGGTGGGGAGACGCTGGGAGGTGGGATGGGATGGGCTTTGGATTCTCGGCACTCCCAGAAGGGGCAGAGTGTCCCTCTGTCACTCAAGGCATCCTGTGTCAGTGCTGGAAGGCACCAGGCCTGGGCCCTGCTCCCTCTGCAATGGGGTTCTTCACCAGCCACATCCCCTTCAGCCACTCAGAGCAAAGACCAGTGGTGGGGTTTGCAGCAGTAGAATTTGGGGATACACGGCCCCTTTCTGAAGCTGACAGCCAGCTTTTAATAAACCTGCTCTGCCTTCTTGGGGTTCAAGAGCCTCTGAAACCTGGCAGCTCCTGCCTTGCTCCTGTGGGATGGAGGCTGGAGGGGACAGCTCTGTCCAAGTCTGCTGCAGGCTGGCATCTGCAGCACCATCTCCAGCACCCTGGGTTAGACACAGCCTCTGAATCACCTGGCAGAGGTTTCCCAACCTCCAGGGAAAGGGTGCTCATCCCTGAATGCTGCGGTGACATCAGCTCTGGGATGTGTCTCTAATGCTCCACAGGGCCTCGGGGAACCATGTGGAAGATCCCTGGTCACCAGGAGCAGCTGCAGGGCAGGATATTTTGGTCAACAGCTGCCTAACACGAGTGGTCAGTGTGCCCAGGTGGGCAAGGAGGCCAATGGCATCCTGGCTTGTACCAGCAATGGTGTGGCCAGCAGGACCTGTGCCCACCCCTCTGTGCTGGCACTGCTGAGGCACCTCCAATCCTGGGGGCAGTTTGGGGGCCCTTATGACAAGAGAGACCTTGAGGGGCTGGGGCATGTCCAGGGAAGGGAACGGAGCTGGGGAGGGGTCTGGGGCACCCGGAGCAGCTGAGGGAGCTGGGGGGGCTCAGCCTGGAGAAAAGAAGGCTCAGGGGGGACCTTCTGGCTCTGCACAACTCCCTGACAGGAGGGGGCAGCCAGGTGGGGATCTGGCTCTTCTCCCAGGGACGAGGCAACAGGACAAGAGGAAATGGCCTCAAGCTGTGCCAGGAATTTCTTAACCCAGAGTTCAGGGCAAAATTACTGTTGAATCCACTGCCAAAGCTTTCCAGGTCCAAAGGAAGCACCTCCCTGCTGCCCTCTCAGTCCTCCTCCCTTCCTCCCAGTTCCAGTTACACAATCCCAGCAACTGGAGCAGCCTGGGCTCCCCAGCTCCTGCCAGCAGAGTGCCTGCCTCTGGCCAGCTGTGGTGCCTTGGAAGAGGAGCAGGAGTGGGAAGGGTCCCTGAGCCCCAGGGAACAGCCACCAGGCTCTTGGTGCCAGCTGCCTGTTCTTCAGTGCCTACTTACATTTGTTGGGTAGAAGAAGTCCAGCCCAGGTGAGAGAAATTAAATAGGAGCCTTTGCCAGCTGCAGCCTGGCCTCGCCTGACAATCCTGTCTGTGGCCACAGCCATCAGGAGCACTGGAGCATCCAGCTTCTCTCCAGCCTCACCTACTGCAAGGGCTGGAAGATCCTCATGGAGCACAGATGCCCCAGAGGCTCCCAGGGCAGCAGCTCAGGGTGGGAAGCTGTTCAGCCACCAGCAAAACTGTTCTGTTCTCCTGACTTCCCCTCCAAGAGCTTCCAGTGGGGCTGCTCCTGGAAGTGGCTGCCTTTTGCAGGCCTCCAACTCCAGGTAACAGAACACTGATGGATGGGATCTTCTTTGAATCTTGCAGGGCATCAAAAATGCCTAAGAAAGGGAAGAACCTTTCTCTGTCCAGTGCCACCTGGTCCCTGTCCTTGTGTGAGGTTTGCTGGCATCAGGGAGGGGTCCCACTCCCCTCCCTGCCCTCCTCCACAGGCAGAGGGGGAGTGAGGGGGAGTGCCAGAGGGGACAGATCCAGGGGAACGTACCCCAAGGGGATGCAGAGTGGGCGTTTGTATCCCAGCAAGCTGCAAATCAGGCAGGGATGAGCACAGGAGGGAACACCCAAACTCAAACTGGCATGTGGGGTCCTGCCAGGGGGTCTGAGCATAGAGGAGTGACCAGGGCCAGACAGAGCATTCAGGGCTGGGCCAGGCTGCAGGGCCTGCACATGGACCACCCTCGGCTCTTCAGGGTGTAAACAGCACCACCTGGAGCCTTGGAATTGTTTGTCACAAGCTCCTGGGCCTTTCTGGGCTCCTGTATTGCCCTGGCATAGAAACACACAGGAAAAAAGGAAATAGCAGCCTTGCAGCCCTGCAGCCACACTTTCTGTACCTGCTCTGGGAATGTTTGGGCTTGGAAGGACAAATGTGAGGGTACAGAGGGTCTGTGGGACATCAGGGAGGTGCAGCAGTGTCTCTGCTCCTGCAGTGCTTTGGCCTCTTCACTTTCCAGAGCTCTCCCTTCACAGGGAGTCAGACCTCCACCTGTCCTCCAGTTGTGCTGGGAGTGTTTTAGTGTTTTCCCAACGCCTCTACAGCCTTTCCCGTGCAGTTTGGTGATGTGCATATTTCTCACCCTCCGTGTGCCTGCACCCATAGCAGCGTTGTTGTGCTGGGTTCCCATGGGAGCCACTGCCAGAGGGCCTCTCCTCACTGCCCTGCTCTCTGCAATTCCTCATGGTAGAGTCACAATCCCAGAAAGGTTTGGGTTGGAGGGGACCTTAAATCCCATCTTGTCCCACCCCCTGCCCTGGGCAGGGACACCTTCCACTATCCCAGGTTGCTCCAAGCCCCGTCCAACCTGGCCTTGGACACTTCCAGGGATGGGGCAGCCCCAACTTCTCTGGGCAAACTGTGCCAGGGCCCCACCATCCTTATTGCACAACATTTCTTCCTTAAGTCTTATAAGCTCCTTTTTATACTTGGAAAGGCTGCAGTAAGGTCTCCCTGGATCCTTCTCTTCTCCAGTTGAGACTCCCAGCTCTCCCAGCCTGGCTCCAGAGCAGAGGGGCTCCAGCCCTTGGAGCATCTCGGTGGCCTCCTCTGGACTCACTCCAGCAGCTCCACGTCCTTCTGCTGTCGACCCCCAGGGCTGGAGGCAGCTCTGCAGGTGGGGTCTCACCTGAGCAGGGTGTAGAGGCAGAATCCCCCCCTCCCCTGCTGCCCACGCTGGGGCTCAGCCCAGCACACGGCAGGTCCTGGGCTGTCAGAACACGTGGACAGGGCTTGTTGAGCTGCTCATCCACCAACACCCCCAATCCTTCCCCTCAGTGCTGCTCTCGATTCACTCTCCAATCTTGCAGCTCCTATTTCAATTTAGAGGGAAACTCTCAGCACAACAAAATACCGACCGAAACATCTGGCAGGTGCCACCCCGCTTGGGAACCAGCCTGCGGCTTCCGGGGACCCTCCGCGGAGGGGCCGGAACGGGATGGGATGGGGTGGGATGGGATGGGATGGGATGGGATGGGATGGGGGCCCCGGGCGGTGTCGGGGCGGCCCGGCCGTGCCCTCCTCCGCCAGCCCCGTGACATCAGTCCCGGCCGCCGCCGAGCGCCGCCGCCCCGCGACCCGCCCTCCCCCGCCAGCCACAAAAGCCCCGAGCGGCCGCCGGCCCCAGCGCGGCTCCCGACACCGCCACCGGCACCAGTCTTAACCCCGACCCCGGCACCGGACCCGACCCCGACCCCGGTACCGGTACCGGCACCGACCCCGACACCGGCCCGGCCGCAGGTGAGTGCGGGGCGGGGGCGGCCGCCGGGTCCCGCCGAGCGCAGCGGAGCCGCTTCCCAGCCCGTCCCCGGGGCTGCCGCTGCCCCAACCCGGCGCTGCATCCCTCCCTCTCTCCATCCCTCTCTCCATCCCTCTCTCCATCCCCACGGGCTGCCCTATCCCCGCCGCCCCCCAGCCAGGCGGGCCGCACCGGGGAGAGATGCGGGGCTGGAAAGGGGCACAGTCCCCCCGAGTGCCCGTGGGGTGGGCACGGGGGCGGTGGGACCCTCCGAGGCTGCTCCCACTGCCGGAGCAGCCGCGCACATGGCGGGTGCGGAAGCCAAAGCTCTTGCATCAGACCGGGTGAACTTTGCTGACCCAGCCTGGAGCGGGCCTTGATCCACGCGTGGTCACTTCCCACCCGGATGCCAGACTTCAGTCACTGGAACCCTCTGCTCGGTGTTGCTGTCCCCTTTGGAAAATCTCGGGGTTTGGTCTCGGGCTGGGCTGTGAGCGGAGTCCCTGTGCTCTCTCCCCTCGCCAAAACCGGGGCTCTGCTGCCCCTTCCCCTTGCAGTCTCAGTGAAGCTCATTTCCAGGGAGACTGAGCCAGCTCAGCTGGGGACTTGTCACTTCCCAGGGGAGATTTGCATTGCTGGGGACCAGGCTGGGCACACGCCTGAGCACAGCTCCAGGTGCTGCTTTCCAAACCTCAGAGCCACCAGCACGTGGCCAAAGCAGTGTACCAGATCTGCCAAATCTCACTGGGTGAGAAGGTGCCAGTGTTGGGTGTAAGACTGGCTTTGGGTGCTGCTCCTGCTAGCTCTGGACCGTGGGGAAGGGTGAGAGGAGAAGCCATACAAGGAGCAACTGTGGTCATTTGGTCTGTTCATCCTGGAGCAGAGGAGCCTGAGGTCAGATCTCACCAGGGTCTGCAGCTTCATCCCGAGGGGCAGTGGAGGGACAGCTTCAATCTCTGCTCTGTGTGGCCAGGGACAGGCCCTGAGGAAGGGCTGGAGCTGTGCCAGGGGAGGGTCAGGCTGGAGATCAGGAAAAGGTTCTTCTCCCAGAGGGTGGTGGGCACTGAACATTCCCCAGGGAATGGTCACAGCCCCAGGGCTGCCAGAGCTCCCGGAGTGTTTGGACAACACTCTCAGGGACAGGATGGGATTGTTGGGGTGTCTGTGCAGGGCCAGGAGTTGGACTGGATGATCCCTGTGGATTCCTTCCAGCTCAGGACATTCCAGGAAGTTGTGCTGGAGCACCTGGTGCAAACGGGTGAGCCTGGGGTAACAGACCAAGGACTGTCCCCACTGCTGAGCCCAGAGTGAGGGACCCCAGGCAGCATCTTGGGCAGGGTCATGCAGGGTGTTCCCAGCCTTGAAGGGTCATGTCATTGTGGAGATCTGAGCAACTGGTCGATATCAGTGTCACACATGACCTTCACTTATCCCTGTTGACACAGTTGGTGGCCCAGAGCCTCCTCATGCCACTGCTCCTCCCAGCTGATGACACAGCAGGGGACAGGGGAACAGTTCCAGCTTCCCCTTGTAGGGTTATTCCCACCTGTGCCCGGGTGATGGGAAAGCTGCTCTGCGACAGATGCTGTTGGCCTGGGGCAGAGTCCCCAAGGCCCTGACTGCAGGACCTGGTTCTGAACCCTGGTGCCATGTCCCAGGGCTTTCCTGTGGGATGTTGGTGGTGTGTCCCTGGGAGCTGGGTCCTCTCTGCTCTGCTCACACGCCTTCTGTCTGGGTCCCTCCTGCTTTACGTTTCTGCTCATTTCATGGCCATGCCAGCTGCTGTCTAAGCTGGAAGGCTACTCAGACCCCAGGGCTTGGGGCTCCTGCTATGGCTTCCTCCCCTTTGACTCTTCCCTTTGCCAGGCCATGAATTAATCCTGCATGGACTGCTGTGAACACCCTTAGGACTGAATTTTGTGCAGCACTGATGGTGCTCTTCTGTCATTCACTTGTTTTAATGTCCTCATTGGGAAAAAAACCTTTTTATATGGGTCAGCACAAGTCTCGTGTTCCTCAGTGATCTCCATGCACAAAGTAATTGGCTCTGCAGTTAATTACTGTAGGATTTCAGTAGGGCACGTGCATGGGAAGGTTTTCCAGCTAATGCAGAAGGTCAGATGGTTGAGCTGACATCCCAGTGGCTGCAGGGATGTTCCTCAGAGTGTGACAGGGTAGAACCTGCCGTGCCCTGAATGCTCCTGTGGCCACGGAGCTGCATCCAGACAGCCACGGATACTGCTTCAGCTCCAGAGCTCCCAGCCAGCTGAGCTCAGGAAGGTGGGGGGGGGGTTGTTGGCTTCGGTGGGGGTGACATGAACACACTGATCTTTCAACCCCCTCGAAACAGAGGGTGGCTGTGTCTCTGCTGCCTGTGGGTCCACCTGCTCTCTGCTTCCCCTTACAGCCAGTGGTGACATCCCAAAGCACCAGTCCATACTGGTTCCATACTGGTTCCATACTGGTTTCTGCCTGGCTGTTCAGTGTATCTTAGCCTGCCTCCCAAAGTGGTGCAACACAGCTTTTCTGAAACACAGGTGAGTCTGCAGCTCAGGTTTCACAGAGCCACAGACTGGTTTGGGTTGGAAGGGACCTCAGAGGTTACCCAGTGCCAGCCCCTGCCATGGGCAGGCACACCTCCCACTACTAGACCAGGTTGCTTCAAGCCCTGTCCAAGCTGGCCTTGTCCCAGGGAGCTGGACTGCTGCAACATCAGACCCTGGAGTTGATCTCCAACAAGTGCCAGCCCTGTGTGGTTCTGCACAGGCCTCACGTGTGTCTGTGCTCCCCAGCACTGCAGCTGCTGCTAAACGATGTGATCTTGGTTTTGGGGGCCTCTTCCTTTATCCAGAGTGGCTCCAGGGCCAAGGACGGTGTTTGTAGGGCTCTGGATGTGTTTGCTGGGAGCTGTGCTCCATGGACTGTGGGGCTGCAGGAGGAAGGAAAGTAATCTTGTTTTTTGGTAGCCCTGGGTGTCCCTCTTGCCTGTGCTCAGTGAGGTCATTGGCTGCAGGACTGCCACCTCCTGTTCCTCATTCTGCACGGGGCCCAGAGTGACTTGGAGAAGTGTCACTGTGGTCACCAAATGTTGAAATAGAGCAAAATATGCAAAGTATTAAAAAAAAAAATGCTGAAAGGATTGCAAACACTCTGACATATCTTAAAGTGGTCATTACTTAGGAAATTGGGATGGTATCTGTCTGGATGGCTGTTGTAAGGACTTTGTTTTTGAGGCTGGTGCAGGTCCCAGGCTCCCAGGGCAGGGTGCTCCTGTTCCTGTTCCCTGACACAGACCCAGAGCACAAACTGCTCTTTGGTCTCTGTGTAGCCTGCTGGGCTCCCAGGATGTGGAGTGTGTCTTGTGGACTAGGAGGAAATTCTCAGCAACTTAAATCTTGTCTCGGGCTTTCTCTGTGTCCAGCTGTGAGCTCTCACATGGATCCCCGGGACAAACTGACTTTCATGGTCTCTCCCCTCAGAAAATCCATCCTGGTGTGTGCCAGGAGGTTTTGATGGGATGTGGCTTTGCTGGGGCTGCGTTTGTGTTTCCTGGTGAGGGTCACCTGCTGAAATCACTGTGACATCTTTTAAACTGAGTGGAGGCACCTGCAGCCTTCCCATGGTGGATGGAGGGAGAAATAAACTGCAAAAGGGCTTGGCCTCCTCTTGTGGCAAATGTCAGATGAGCTTCACCCAGAAGCAGCTTTGCTCCTCCTTCAGACTCCCAGGCAGCTCAGGGGAGGGTGTCCCCTGCTGATGTCTTGCTTTGGGCAGGGGAGCCCTGAGGTTCAGGACTAACAGAGCCTCTTCCTGCACTGCTGCTGTGAGGGGGACAAAATGTGTCACGGAGGAGAAGGGGAGCAGCTGGTTCCGAACCATGGATCCACTTGTGGATGCCCTGGCTATGGAGCAGGGAGTGCTGGCAAGAAGCTGCCCCCAAGGCCGGGGCTGGGGAATCCCAGAGATGGGGTCTGCCAGCTGTGGAGTTTGGAAAGGGAGGAGGGACCTGGAAGAATTGCAGCCAGTGCTGTGTGATTTCTGAGGTGGGATCTGACACAGGGGCAAAAGGGGCTGGGGGCTCCCACACTGTGCAGGGCTCAGGGGCTGGCAGGGGGGTGCTGCTGGATGTTTTTGCCCCCCAAGGAAACTCCTGAACCAGGTCAAGTCCTCCTCCTGGTGCAGGGGAAAAAACAGGCTCTGGAGAGAAACAGTCTGTGTCCTTTTAAGGCAATCCAAAGGCTGGGACTGGAAGGACCAGGCTGGAAGGGAGGGATTTGGCAAGGTGGGAAGCCCAGCCTGCAGGGCCTTTGGAAAAGAGACTTCCCAGCTGCTGTGATCACACCCCAGACACAGCTCCTGGCATCCCAGGAGCCAGCACAGCCTCTCCAGGCCCTGCTCCCGGCACCCTCCACTGCTCTGTCTGTCTGTCCTGCACTGAGACCCTCTGGACACCTGGGAGCTGTGGCTGGGCTAGCGTGGGGTCAGCGAGTTAGCCCTGAGCCCTGCCCTGATAACCAGGCTGGGATCAGTTTCCTTCTTCCTGACAAAATCCTCTTAAACAGGGAAGATTTCAACTTCCCCATGAGCTGGGAGGTGCAGGGATCTTGCTTTGCTCATGAGCACTTCATGCTCCCCCATCTTTGCTGGTGTTTGTACAACCCCAGTCCCTCTGTGTTCAGCACCCACCTTCCCAACTGGCTCAGCTGCTGGGTGGGCGTTTGGAGACCTGGGGATGGGGCTCCAGCTGCCTGAGGTGACCCAGAGGTTTGGATCTGCTGCAAGGAGGGGGCTCCAAGGCTCCCAGTGTGCCCTGGCAGACCCAGGTCCCTTCCTCATCTCCCTCAGCAGAGCTGAGGGAGGTGTTGAGATCCTGCACACATGGGCTGGCACATCGTGTACTCAGGAAATGGGGTTTGGTTTTGGGGACCTTGTCCTGCTGCTTTAATGTTTAGGAGTCGAAGCAGATGCCTGTGGGAGGGTGACTTCTGCTGCTTGTCCCCGCATGGGAGCAGGATGGAGAATTACAGAGGTGATGGAAAGAGGCCCCTGGAGACCTCTCCAGCTGCAGCTTGTGCCCATTCACCTTTCTTGTATCACTGGGCCACACCAAAAAGTGTTCTATTGTCTTTGTAGCAACCCCAGGTTGCTGTTTGATCCTCCTTGGCTTCCTCTTGGCCACACTCAGCCAGCTTGGATCCCTCAGAATCTCCTTGTAGGACTTTGTTGTGTGAATGTCTCGAGTTTTATGTTGATCTGGTCTTCACAAGTATCAAGGCCCCTCTATGCTGGAGCTCTGCAGTTTGTGTGAGCAGCTCACAGTGTTTTGGGGTTATCTGCAAATCAAGGGGCCTCTTGATAGTGTCCCATCAGACACAGTTCACGAAAGAGGAGAGAGAAATAGAAGCAGTTATAACCTGCCCAGGGGCTGGATGGCAGCTTACGCTGGTGCTAAGCTTTGTCCTGCACTGTGTTCTTGATTTCGGATTCTCCAGGCTCTGTGGCTGTGCCTGCAGTCCTGGAGGAGACTGAGATGCCCGAGTGCAGGGGGAGCCTGGGAGGGGCTGGCCAGGCTGAGGGTGCTGGGGGGACACGGCGCCAGAGCCCGGGGGTTGGTGGTGTCAGGGCTCAGCTCCTGCCCCCGGGGCAGCCCCCACTGTCCCCTGCCCTGCAGGGGCCGAGATGGACGAGTTGGTCAGGGAGGAGACGCTGGGACTGTGTCCAGTGGGGGGGACAGCTGTCACTCCAGCACCAAGGTGGCCGTGGCTGAGGGGTGACAGCAGGGCTGGGACCTCAGGAGGTGCCTGGGTGACTCTGCAGGCGCCGTCTCCCAGCATTGTCCCACTTCCTCCCTTTTCCTGGCACTGGAAGGAGCTGTGAGGTCCCACGGCTCCAGGACAGGGGGATTTCTGCTGCTCCTGGCAGACAGGACCAGTGGTCCCTGGGAGGCAGCTGGCACTGCTGGGTGCTGTAGCCATGGGTCCCGTGGGCATCCTGAGTTCTGCTGATTCTGCTCACTGCCAGCCCTGCAGTCTGTGCACCCTGCGGATGTCGTGGGTGGTCTCTGAACCTGTGGATGTGGGAAAACCTCTGGAGCTCTGGCTGGGGGGGTGCCTGCCCCAGCTGCCCCAACCCTGCTCTTGCCCAGCAGAGCCCTGCCCCTGTTCCTGACTGTTCTTTCTCTGCAGGATGCCAAACTGGGGAGGAGGGAAGAAGTGTGGAGTCTGCCAGAAGGCCGTGTACTTCGCTGAGGAGGTGCAATGTGAAGGCAACAGCTTCCACAAGTCCTGCTTCTTGTGCAGTGAGTACAGCCCTTCCCTGCTCCTTGTGCAGTGAGTACAGCCCTTCCCTGCTCCCCACTTTGCTTCCTGGCTCTCCCCAGCCGGGCTGTTTGTGGACTGGGCAAGGGCTCTCAGGGTTGCTCTGCAAACAGCCCGGCCTGGCAGGAACACGGATCATCCCAGGACACAGGGGCTGTTCCAGCTGTCAGGGCTGACCTCAGCCAGCACCCACGCAAAGATTTAGTCTGTCCCTGCCCCGGGGAAGGGCCAGGCTGGGTCCTCTACTCTGTGTCCAGATGTTAAGGATCCGAGCATGAGGCAGGGACTCTCCCAGCAGTGGTGGCAGGAGGTGGCACATCCCATGCAATGCTCAGAGGTGGTGCTGGCTTTAGCTTTCCAAGTGGCTTTGCCACACTAAAAGGATGGTTGAGCCTTGGGAACTGGCATGGGATCTCCTCCCGTGTTTGAGGGGATGATGGGAAGGAGATGTGGTCCTGTCCTGACCCTTCTGCTGATGGAAGCCCTCCTGAGAAGTGCTGAAGCATGACCCCCTACCTGCCTGCAAATCCAGTGTTGCTGAGGGTGTCCCTGTTTGGACCCAAGTGTCACCTCCAGGGAAGGGCAGCAGAACAGGATCTGGCTGGGGTCACTCAGTGCCAAGCTCCCTTCCTCTGCCTTCTCTGTGGGATCCTACAGATGCCGCTGGGATCCTGCTGCAAATTCCCAGACACCCTTCCCTCCCTTTGGGGATACCAGGGCCAGTAGTGTTACAGTGCTGAGAGCAGCTCCCTAAACCCGGGGCACCCAGAGGGGCTGCAGGACCTTTGAATCAAAAGATATGCACTGTCCTCAGCCTGTGTGGTACCAGATCTCTGTCCCCTGTCCCTGGAGACCATCACGTATCAGAACCAGTGATTCTTCTGTGCCCACATGAGATGGGGCTTGGAGCAGCCTGGTCTGGTGAAAGGTGGCCGTGCCCATGTCAGGGGGTGAAATGAGATGAGCTTTAAGGTCCCTTCCCACCCAAGCCTCTCTGGAATCCTGTGGACAGGAGCACACATGTTGCTCGTGTCTGCTGATGGCTCCTCAGGATGTTGCATCTGCCACAGAGCAGCAGAAATGCATCTCCAGAGTGGCCCTTGCAGCAGGTCCCCACTGAGGTTTGGTGTTTTCTCACTGGCCCCAGTGGCCTGGTCCCAGTCTCACCATCCCATCACAGCAGGGAGCACAGAGGGGATCTTTTCCATAGGGGCAGCAAGCAGAGCTGGGGTCTGTAAACAGGCACTGGAACTCATCTCAGCAGACCTCTCCCTGCAGGGAAACACCAGTGTCCTCATGGGATAATCCCTGCCACGCTCCTGTGCCCACCTGGCCTGGCTGCTGGATGCTTCTTGTGCAGCCCGCCGGGGATGTGGCACACACAGCTGGATCCAGATGTGGGTGAGAGCGAGGAGGGGGAGGCAGCTCCTGCTGTGTCTCTGCTCCCAGTGCAGTGTGGATGGCGGCCAGTGCGGCCGGTAGCTCCCTGTGTGGGAGTTTCCAGGCTGGAAACTCACTTTGGCTGGCAGGACTGAGCAGAGGAGTTGCAGAGAGGCTTTTCCTGGGCAGGGAGGGGCTGGCAGGCCGGGTCCTTATGGCAGCTGCTCTGCAGAAGGAAATCCTGTTCTGTGGAAGTCAGTTCTGCGGCCTCAGATAAGGAGGGTGGGGAATGTTGCCCTCACCCCCTGTGCACACAGTTGGTTTGCCAGGGAAAGCTGCTGCCATGGGATGCTGGCACCCAGAGAGCAGGGCAGGCCTCCAAGAGCCACAAAATGAGGCTAAAGGCATTGCTTCCAGATGGGAATACCCAGCCAAAGTGAGGCAGAAGACAATCATCCCATGCGTGCTCATGGAAGCCAGGCCCCAGGGATGGTCCTGGGCTCGGGGCTCCTGCCCCTGTGCTTTGCACACGTGTTCAGTCACACTCCACACGTACCCAGCAGCTCTGCCCACCCTGGCTGTGGCTCCCCAGCTCAGGCTGTGGCTCATGTGCCAGCCCACTGTGCTGCCCACTGTTCCCAGTCCCTTGCCACAGGCTGTGGGTGGTGCTCCTGAGCTCCTGCATTGCCAGCCTGTTCCCCAGTGCTGCATTTGGGCCTCATCAAGGAACTAGAAACCATTATCTTTAGGGAAGAATAACAAATCCTTTGTCCTGATCTGCCAAAAACACCATCCCAAAGGAGCCAAACCTACCACAGCGCACTAGAGCTGGAGCTGGGCTCTGGGAGCAGCCTGGTGATTGACTCCTGGCCCTGGCCCAGCTGCCTGGGTAGTGCAGCAGAAATGGGCTGTAATGAGCCCCTTGGCGCTGGAAAGCAGAGGCAGCTCTTGTCTAATTGTTTTGTGGGGAGACTCAACTGCCCTTAGAAAAACAAAGGGTCCTTAACTCCCTGAATGCAGTGCACTGGAATTCCTGCAATGCACAAATCTGGGGGCTGGGAAAAGAATTTTTCTGCTGCCTCTCAAAGCTCTGTGAGTACAGATGAGGGACTGTGAAAGCTTCGGTTGGAGCTCCCAATCCATCCAGATGCCACTGAGGTCATTCACTGCGACCCCTGGGACAAAGCTCATGACAAAGCCCTTAGAAAGTGCCAGCAAAAGCGCCCAAATTCCCCTCCTGAGGGTCTGTCTGGGCACAGCATTGCTCCAGGGTAATGCAGAGACTCCAACAGCAGCCCAGAGCTTGGCAGCTTTGGCAGCTTTACCCAGCTCTGGTCTCTCCCAGGTGGGGTGCATTGTCCATCCCCAGCTCCTGCTGTGGTGGGAGCACACAGCCAGGAGAGGACCCTGCCAGATCTTCCTTAGATGGCTGGAGATGCTTCCCTTTCCTCCTCCTCCTCCCAGCAGCAGCACACGGGGCTCTCCCGGCCGTATTTAGTCATGGGGCTGAGGAAGGGCTGCTTCTGCTTGGTCTGTGCTGCTCCAAGGGGAGGGCTGTGCTCTGTTTCCATTCTTGTGATGTTGGTAAAGGCCAAGAAACTTCTGCTGGCCAAGAGGCTGCTGGAGGCCTCGACATTTAAGGCGTGGAAAGCAGGATGAGGGAAGCTGTGTGGCAGCTGCAGCAGGATCTTTTTGGGGCTGGCTGCCAGGGCTGTGGGCTCTGCCCCAAGAGCTGGGATCCTGCACGGGGCAGGTGAACACTGGAGATCACCTGGAGCTTGGGTGCTGGTGGCCTCCTGCTCCTCCCTGGCTGGGCAGAGTGTCCCAGGAAGGGCTGGGAAGTCAATGTGGCAGCTGTGATTAGAGCTGGGACAGGAGTTGGTACTTCCAGGACCTTAAGGGGGTTTGTAAAAGAGAGGGAGAGTGACTTTTTACATAGGCAGATAGTGACAGGGCAGGGGAGGATGGTTTTAAACTGAAAGAGGAGAAATTTAGATTAGATATAAGGGAGAAATTTAGATTAAATATGAGGGAGAAGTTCTTTACTCAGAGGGTGGTGAGGCACTGCTTTCCAGAGAAGTTGTGGCTGCCCCATCCCTGAAGTGTTCAAGGCCAGGTTGGATGGGTCTTGGAGCAATCTAGGATAGTGAAAGGTGTCCATGGCAGTGGGTTGGAATTGGATAATCTGAACTGAAGGTCCCTTCCAACCCAGACCATCCTGTGATTCTGTGAAAACCTTCAGGAGAAGGCCTGAGCCGAAGCTCAAGCTCTGGATGGGCTCAGCAGGGCCCCTGAGCCTGGCTGCAGTCTCCTCCTATCCCATCTTTCATCCCACATTGACCCCCAGGGCTCAAACTCAGCTGAGTCAGAGTTCCTCACCGGAGACCTCCCTAGAACATCCCCAAACCAGAGCAGGACCAGGGGTGAGGTGTCACATGAGCCCTGCCAGCCTCGGGGTGTGCAGAGGTGACTGTGCCCAATGCCCCTTACAGTGCCTCGGGCATGGTGATGGCCACAGGGCTGCTGTTGGTCCATCCAAACACCAGGAAAACCACATTTGCTTACATTTCTTTGCCCTGAGTGCTTCCCGCTGTGTATTTGCAGCAGACAAGGCGTGGGGCCAGGACATCCATCCCTGGGCCTGGGAATCCTGCAGTGATTTGTAGGGAAAATTCACCCCCATGGCTTAACTGCAGCTCCAGGAGAGCAGCACCCAGAGGGTTAACAGAGCTCTCCTCTTGGTATCACCCTCTTGGCTTTGGTGTTGCTTCCTTTTAAAGCCAGACACTGTTCTTGTTGTGATCCTTATCTCCCCTGGTTTGCATGTGCTCCCTGCAGCTGGATCCTCTGAGGGTTTCCTTGCTCCTTGAAAGCTGAGCTCTGCTATCCCTGTGAGGACTTGTTTTCCCCAGCTAATTAGCGAGCTCTGGAGGAGCAGGCTGACGCCCCACCCTCCTCTCTTTTCTAGTGGTCTGTAAGAAGAATTTGGACAGCACCACTGTTGCCGTGCACGGAGAGGAGATCTACTGCAAGTCCTGCTATGGGAAGAAGTACGGCCCCAAGGGCTATGGATACGGGCAGGGAGCAGGGACCCTGAGCACTGACAAGGGCGAGTCCCTGGGAATCAAATATGAAGAGTGAGTTTGAGTCTTGTTTTCGAAACTGGGGCTGCTGTGGGCACCTTCTCCCCCACACCTGTCCTGTGCTGCTTGGCTGTGCAGCCCGTGCTGAGCTCCCAGCACTATCCGTGGGCTGCCCGGCCTCTCTGCTCCTCCAGGGAAACCCTCTGAGCCCTGTTTGTCAGCTGGGATGGGGCTTGAGGGGACACGTCCCCCTTGCCTGAGCACGCTGCCCACCCTGTCCCAGCACGCAGCCCTCGGGCTGAACCTTCAGTGGGGCTCAACACATCGTGCCTAAAGCTCCAGGCCCTTCACAACTGGGCTGGGGTTTGGGGTCCCGTAGTTCTCCCCTCCTCCATCCTGCCTGTGCACACCTGCTCATGAGCTCCCTCCCCCCACAGGGGCCAGCCCCACCGACCCCCCAACCCCAACGCAGCCAGGATGGCCCAGAAGGTCGGGGGAGCTGACGGGTGCCCTCGCTGTGGCCAGGCCGTGTACGCGGCCGAGAAGGTCATCGGAGCTGGGAAGGTGAGAGGGGCATGGAGAGGGTGGGGCACAGGTTGTGGCACAGCCTGGAGACCCTCGGAGAGGGTCAGGACCCGGCCCTCAGGCTGGGTTACCACAGCCTTCAGCCAGCTGGGCTTGGGCCCCAGAGGCCACGTTCACCTGGAAACCTGGCACCAGAAGGAGATCTTGACATGTCTGGAAATCAGGCTCTCCAGGCTGCAGGGCTCTCACACACTTGTGGATGGGAGAGAAATACATTTTGTATTAAATATTCAGAGCCCTGCTCAGCAGTGGCCACAGTGGATGCCTTGCTGTGGATGTGCGGGTACAGTGAGCAGTGACATGGCCACAGCTGCTGCCACTGTTAAGTGAAAAGTGCATCCTTCTCCCCTCTGTGCCACAGGCTGGGATGGTGCTGCAGCCTGGATTTGGGACAGGGAATGAATTCCAATGGTCACACTGCCCACAGGCCGGGCAGGGTGTTGGAGGTGCGGTGTGGACACGTCCCTGAGGCTGTTCTGTTGGGGCACTGGGTCAGCTCAGGGCTGGGTGGGACGGACTCTGTCACAGCCCTGCACTTGCTGTGTCAAGTTCATCACCTCACCAGGGTCCTTTGCATCCCGAGCTCTGGCCTTGTCCCAGCCCAGCTCCTCGGCAAGGCCTGGGGACACCTCTGCCCTGTCAGCCCTAAGACCCCGGGTGAGGTCCCTGCTTGGAGCTGCCCTCTCCCTGAGGTCAGGCACATGCAGAGCTTGCCAGGGACACCAGGCCAGGCTGCTGGACTTTGTGCCCTGGGGACGGGGTGGCCGTGCTGGGACAGCCGCGCCGGGGTTGTGGCGTCACTCCCTGAGCCCGCTGTGTTCTGTCCTCCTGGGGCAGGACAGGATTCAACAGAAGGGGCCCCTCAGCATTGTCACCCTCCAGCTGGCACTGCCGGGGCTTGTGGGTCATACATTGAGGGTCAGCCCAGGGTCAGAAGTTGAATTTATCCTTAAAACCATGATCGGGGCTTCCTGGTTGGCTTCTGGCCTCAGAGTTTACGGGGATCCAAAGTTGGTGAAGCAATTGCATTAAAGCAGACCCGGGGAGGATTCCAGAGCATGTATTTCATGTGCTAATGTTTGCTGGATGACTCCATCCGCTACCTCCTCCTCCTCCAGCCCCCGAATTTCACATTTTCTTCCAAAAAAGGTTTCATGTTTTCCAAAGTGTTTATTTAAATTCCTCTGTGAGCAGCTCTGGCTACTCAAGGTCTGCCCGAAGGCTGTGAGCTCATTTATCTCCAGGGGACTGCTGGAACCATTGTGGGGGGGTTTATTTTTAAACACTGGCTGGTTTTTGCATTCTTCCTCTGTTTGCCTTCCTTGGAGCTATGGTTGTGTGGGGGCAGTTGTCCCAACCCTGCTGCCACCCCTGGACAGGCTAATGTTCAGCAGCTGTGGGTCTCAGCTGGATAATGAGAGATTTTTTCACCTGGTTGAGAAAGGACAATCCCCAAAGTGGGGGGACTGCTCCTTATGAATTATTGTAGCAATTCCTGCACAAATGACTTCTGTGAGTGGGGGCAAAAAGTCTCCAAGACCAGATCAACATGGGAGCAGTGACCACACCTGGTGGTTCCTCTCTGCATCACCCCCGTGGGGCTGGGAGGCTTTTATCCTGTTCAGAGCTCATTGCCAGCCACTTTGGGGCAGAAACAGAACAGGGAGCCTGGTTGGTAGCCAGAGCCTTGTTGTCCTGTCCCTGGGTGTTTGACTGGGCTCTGCTCCTGTTCTACAGTCCTGGCACAAGTCCTGCTTCCGCTGTGCTAAGTGTGGCAAAAGCCTGGAGTCCACCACCCTGGCAGACAAAGATGGGGAGATCTACTGCAAAGGTGAGTCTCACCCTCCCTGCTGCCTTGTCCTGGGCTCTGAGGGGCGGTGGGAGGGAGCGAAAACCCCTGTGCAGGGACCCAGGATGGGATGGAGGTTGGGAAGGGGGTGGCCCCAGCAGCTGTGTATGGGGACTGGCTGTGCCAGGGAATTTCCTGCTGTGCCTGGGGCCTCCCTGTTTGCCGAGCGAATCTGGCAGCGCCTGTCCAGTCCGGGCAGTGTGTGCTCCGGGGGGAGGACCCGCTCGTGTGCCACCCTCACCTGTGTCTCCCTCCCTCCTCTGCAGGTTGTTACGCCAAGAACTTCGGTCCCAAGGGCTTTGGCTTCGGGCAGGGCGCCGGGGCACTGATCCACTCGCAGTGAGGCTCCAGGCCCGGGCTCTGCGCTCGCCCGGGGCTCATCTTGAGCTGCTCGACCCCCCACGTCCGCAGTGAGCGTCCCCCTGTCACCCACAGCCACCCGCTGCTTCGCCACCAGCCCCTCCCTGCCCCGCCCCGGCGCTCCCCGGAGCCGGGGGGGGTCCCAGCACTGTCCCCAGCGGGTCCTGCTGGGGCTGGTGGCGTTGGGGGGGCCTCTCACTCCCACTGCAGCGAGGCCCAAGTGCCCAGGGCCTGCTCCGCGCCGCCCATCCCGCCGGCCGCATGCTCAGCGTGACACCGAGCAAGCAATAAAACATCAGAGGCATCAAAGCTCACCCAGGCCTGGCCCTGACAGAGTTTGTTCCCTGGCTGGGGCTGAGGAGGGGCACTGGGTGCCCAGAGCTGGGGTCAGGAGGTGACGGGAGGTGTTTGCAACCGTGGCTTGCAATTAAAGCACAATGGCAGGAATGCGTGGGTGCGGTTTGACATGGCCCAGCTGTGGCCAGCTGAGCTCTGCAGGTCGGCTGGGGTGGGCTCTCCCCCTGCTCCCGCCAAGGATCAGCATGGAATGGTTTGGATTGGAGGGGACTTGAAAGCTCACCTTGTTCTACCCCCTGCCACAGGTAGGGACACCTTCCCCTATACCAGGTTGCCCTAAGCAGCCTTGAACACTTGTCCTTGAACACTTTCAGGGATGGAGATAACTATTCCAAAAGCAGTGGTTGATGCTGGGAGGCCCAGGACAGCCCTCGTGGGGTGAGCTGGTAGCACCACACGTATGCTCACCCTGTGGAAACCCCTGTCAGTGCTTTTAGGCGGCACCTCTCCAAACAGGCATGCCCAGCAGTGCCAAGTAATTAACAGCTTTTCACCTACTCCCTGTTTTTTTAGCAGCTTGTGGATCATTAAGCCTCCAATTTGGCTTCTGCCCAGGTTTAATTCATTTTCATCTAAACTCTTCACTCCTTTTCTGTGATTCTCCTGTTGGACCGGTGTAACATCCTCACAGATCAGCCTCGCTGCAGCTCAGAGTTAGGAACTCCACAGGGAATTGAGTTCTGGGGTTTTTTAAAGTTATAAACATTGTGGTTGAGCAAATTAGATGGGGAGTGTTCTGAGAAGCACAACAAAGGCAGAAATCCCTTTTTGGGGCAGGACTTGGGCTCCTTTATCAACTTCAGGGCTTTCTCCTGTTCATCGCACCCTCGGTTTTATGTGGTGTTTTTGAAGCTGAGATGGGAAGGAAACTCCTTAACATCTCCAAAAATCCTCCCCTTCACATTCTAGCAGGTCCCACGGCTCTGGGCTGTCTGGTGAGGGAAGAGCTGGTGGCACTCCGGCTCAGGTGGGGTTGGGAGCTGCAGCACAGAGGGCTCAGGTACCACCCTGGTGTGGAGATCCAGACCTGCCTCCCTCGCTTGGCAGAGGCCCTGCTCCCCCATGGAGGTGTGGGGGGCTCAGGGAGCTGCTGCAGAGGTGGGGGGCTTGGGAAGCTGCTGGCTTCTCCGTGAGCGTGCAGAGGATGCTGTGCTGCTGTGGCATCTCAGCTGGATGTGCCACAGATGGGATGGTGCCCAGGTCGATAAAGCTATGCCAAGTCTTGATTTAGTCCCTTCTTCACCCAGTTATAGAGGTTCTGTCAGAGAGAGGGGAGGAGCAGGGGCCCCTCTGCTCTGGAGCCAGGCTGGGAGAGCTGGGGGTGTCCAGTCTGGAAACGAGAAGGCTCCAGGGAGACCTTTGAGCCCCTTCCAGTGCCCAAAGGGGCTTCAGAAGAGCTGGAGAGGGACTTTGGACAAGGGATGGAGGGACAGAACAAGGGGAATGGCTTCCCACTGCCAGAGGTCAGGGTTAGATGGGATATGGGGAAGGAATCCCTCCCTGTGAGGATGGTGAGGCCCTGGCAGAGGTTACCCAGAACAGCTGTGGCTGCCCCATCCCTGGAAGTGTCCAAGGCCAGGTTGGACAGGGCTTGGAGCAGCCTGGGATGGTGGGAGATGTCCCTGCCCATGGCAGGGAGTGGGACGAGATGGGCTTTAACCTTTCAACCCAAACCATTTGTGATTCTATGAGGTACTGACATATTACATGTGATGGAGCCCAGAGAGGCCAATTCTCCTGGAGGCTTCGTCAAAGCCAAGATAAAATGCTGGATTTGTGTTTCAGAGGGTCACAGAAAGATGTAGGGTAGGAAGGACCATCAGAGGTCTTTAGTCCAGCCTCCTACTTAAGGCAGGGCTCCATAGGTCAGGTTGATCAGATTGTTTGGTGTGCCCTCAGGTTTGGGAACCCTCCAAGGATGGAGGTCCCACCACTGTGGATCTTGTCACAGCATTATGCCACACAAGCCTTGAAAGGGTTATTCCTTCACTGAAGGGGTGGCCAGGCCCTGGCACAGCTGCCCAGGGCAGTGGTGGAGTCCCCATCCCTGGAAGTGTTCAAAAGATCTGTGAATGTGGCACTTGGGGACATGGGTTAGTGGTGAAGTGACGTGGCAGTGCTGGGGGAATGGTTGGACTCTGATCTTAGAGGGCTTTTTCTACATTAATTATTCTGGGATTCTCTGATTTTCCTGATGTGCTTCTGTGCCCATTGTCTCGTGTCCTTTTGCCAGGCAGTGTCTCCCTTCTCCACGACCTTTCTCTAGACAGTGGAAAACTGAGTTCAGTCTCCCCAGGTCCTCTTTTCTCCAGGCTGCTGGGTCTCTGCTGAGCTTCCAGCCCTGGGCATGTCCTGGGACTGGGACCGTGCCCTGAGGGTTTGCCCTGGGAGCCACTCACCTGCTGACCCTGCACTCTTCACTCAGAGTGGCTTTGGGAGTGACAGAGACCAACGTGGGGACACCAGGATGGGCATCACAGGGGCTGCACATCCCAGCAGAGGCTTGAGGTGGGCTGGAGGAGTGGTGGAGTCCAGGAGAAGTAGGGTGGAATTAGAGGTGCTTTCTGGGCATCTCCTGCCTGAACTGCAGTGGGACAGCTCCGACCATCTGCCACCCTCTGCTGGTCACTGAGCATGGCAGGGCCCGGCCGGGCAGCCGGGTGTGTCTGGACACCTGCACCCAGGTGTTGTCCAGCTCCCTCTCTGCATTACAGCCACGCTGTGCCCAGCAGCTCCCACCCCTGGGAGAGGGGCTGTGGCACCCAAACCTGAAGGACCGAACCAGAGGATTGGCTCGTGGCCGAGCACCCTGGAGCCTGGAGGTGATGGCACCACCTGAGGGTCGGACTGGAGCCTCCAAGCCCTCTGGCCCCAGTGGTGCCGGGGGCCTTGTGGCAGGGGACGTCACCCTGCCACCACGCTCTGTAGGGATGCCACCTCGGGGCAGCACTGAGCCCGGCAGCCCTGTGACCTGCCCTGAGGGCTCTGTGTGGACGGGGTGAGTGTGGGGAGCGTGGGCAGCCCACAGAGCAAAGCCCTGGGCTCGCCCACAGCCCGGCACAGCGAGTCCTGCTGGGTTTGCTGGAGCTGCAGTGTTCCCCCGGGCAGCCCAGCAGGATGAGCCTCCTGCCTGGTGGGTCTGGGAATGGACAAACAGGGAGAAGAGAGTGGAGAAGGACGTTGTCAAAGCTCCTTCACACCCTTGGCTGTGGGACCATCACCTTCCCATGGTGGCTGGAGAGACAGTGACTGCAGTGAGCAGAGGAGTTGGGGTCTCAGGCAGGGAGTCTGGCAGCCCTTGGCTCTCCCCCGAGCTTTTAGGATGGAGCTTTAGCTGGATGGTGATCCAAAACTGCCCACGGACAGCCCAGAGCAGCCCTGGCAGTCCCGGAACTACTCCCCCCGAGCTTCCAGGGCTCAGCATCCTCGGAGCTGCGCTTTACCTGTGCGTGGGAAAGCAGCCTTTGTGGGGGAACCCACACATCTC
Organism: Atrichornis clamosus; assembly: GCA_013400975.1. NCBI lineage: Eukaryota > Metazoa > Chordata > Aves > Passeriformes > Menuridae > Atrichornis > Atrichornis clamosus. The sequence goes on from WBMZ01013893.1 coordinate 27,197, forward strand.
TGCTCCTCCTGGAAGTGCTGGGGTGCTCAGGGTGACCTTCGGGGCCGCGCTGGCCCCCCGGCTCTGGGGAGCCGGGGCCGCCTGACGTCAGGAGCTCGGGTCTCCTGGGACACCGGGATCTCTGCCAGCGAGCCGAGGTTGGCCCCGGGGAGCACGAACCAGTTCCTGGCTCCGACAGCCGCCCTGCCCTCTTAATGAGGGATAATGAGGTGCATCTCATCACCGCGGCAGACTTGCCCCCTGGCCACGGCGGCTGCCGGCAAAGCCCCCGGGAGGGACCGGGAGTGATGGAGGGGCTGGGGCAGGGGGTGCTCCGGCCGGGGGCTCCGCGGGTCAGGGTGTGAGGTGGGGGCATGAGCAGGGTGGGCCGGGAGGTGGGCACGGGGGCAGCGGCTGCATGCTAGGGAGCCAGGGGCTGTTCTGCGGGCTCCAGTCCCCCAGTGACCCCCGCACATCCCCGGGGGGATTTCTTCCCATTCCAGACCTCACCTGGGTGAAGGACCCACACCCTCAGCATCTGCAGGGGCACATCCAGCTGCCCAGCCGCCTGTGACTGCCACCCCCCACGGCAGCCCACAGCCAGCACAAATCCCCAGATGTGTCCCCAGCAGCCTGGCCCGGCCCGGGGAACCCCTCGGTGCCAGGCTCTGGCACAGGAACAGACGGAGCTGCGGTGGCCGGGAACGAGACGGGCTGGAAAGGAGACGGTGTTTTGCTGCAGGGCAGGGAGGGCTCAAGCGGGACCGGGCTGTGCTGCCCCGGCCCCGCTCCGACGGCTCGTTCCCCCTGCACAGGTCACACGAGGCTGGGGGATGCTGGTCCTCGCTGTGGGACAGCCTGGGAGCTTCAAATCCCTGTCCCGGGGGATCTGGGGATGGGAGCTCTCTGTGCTGACGGGTGGCCCAGCACCCTTGGGTGGTGCATGGATGGGTGAGTGGTGGCTGTCAAGGGTTGTCCCCATTGCTGCTGTCTGTTCTCTGCTTTTGTCTCCCCTCCTGGGCTGCTCTCAGGGGTCCCCACAGTCCCTACCTGGCTGGTGCTGCACCCACAGCCCCCTAGCCCAGCTGGCCCTGCACCCCACAACCTCTTGCCCTGGCACTGCACCCCATTGTGCCTCGTTGGCTGGCACTGCACGCCACAGCTCCCCTACCCCCATGGCACTGCACTCTGTACCTGCTTCCTGGCTGGCATTTTACACAGAGCCCCCTGCCCAGCTGGCCCTGTGCCCCACAGCCCACTGTCCCCACTGGCACTGCACCCTACAGCCCTGTGCTGCTGGGGCTGCACCCCCTTACAGCTGGCACTGCACCCCCCAAGAGCTGGTGTTGCACCCCCAGCACGTGTCCCTGCACCCCAGGCTGTGGTGCAGAAGTCCCCAAGCCCTGCCCCGGCACCGCTGCCGTGCAGACCCATCCCACGCCCGCCTGTTCACACCAAGGCCCTGGGGCAGCGCCTGCCCGCGGGCACCCCAAAGCCCCTCCCGGGTGAAGCGGGGCTGTGCCGGGCCTGGCCGGGCTTCGCCTGGGCGTGAAGGGAGCCTGAGCGCAGGAGGGGCCAGGCGAGGCGGCAGGAATGCGAGTGGGAGAGCGGCCGGGCAAGTAGCGACAGCTCCTGGGGCGCGCAGATCCCACACGCGGCACGGGCAGGAGCAGAGCCCGGCACGGGCCGGGGCATGGGGCACCCCATGGCTCACCCCCTCTGAGAGCCGCGGCGGAGGGCGGCGAGGCCCTGGGGGCAGCACGGCCACCGCGGGGGTCCTGCCCCGGGGAGCTCGGCTCTGGCGTGGACGGGCTGGAACTCCCCCGACGGGTGATGCCCGGCTGAGCCGGCACGAGGTGCTGCGGATCCCGGGGGCCCGAGGAGCCGTGATGACCCCCGAGAAGGTGCTGAGGGAGGGGGTTCTGGAGAAGCGGAGCGGGGGGCTGCTGCAGCTCTGGAAGAAGAAGCGGTGCCTGCTGACGGAGAAGGGACTGCAGCTCTTTGAGCCCAAGGGCTCACGGCGCAAGGAGCTGAGCTTCGCCCGCATGAAGGCCGTGGAGTGCGTGGAGTGGAAGGAGCGGCACATTTACTTCACGGTGGTGATGGACGACAGCCACGAGATCGACTTCCGCTGTGCCCAGGAGGACCCGGGCTGGAACGCCGAGATCACCATGGGCCTCGTCCGCTTCAAGAACCAGCAGGCCATGCAGGTGGTGCGCGCCCGGCACAGCTGCCGAGCAGGTACCGGGGCTGCACCGCGCGTGGGGGCTGGACCCACTGCAGGATGAGGACCCTGGCTGCCAGTTCCCATCCCCCAGTGGCTTGGGGAAATCACAAAGGGGGTCCCACGGATCAGGGTGGGTCTGCAAGGTGGTGGTCCCATGTCCCCCTGCACTGACTGGGACTCCCCAGTGGGTTTCACCTCCCTGCATCCCTGGACAGGGACTATCTAACATCCCCTCTCTGTCTGGGGTGGCCTGAGGGATATGGGGCCCTTTGCCTTCCTGCACATGGGATGGGGTGGGGAGGGTGGCTGGCCCTGTTCCCCAGTCCCCTCGGGCTGGGCCCTGCCCCACATCCCAGCGCTGGCCGGGTGGGTGACAGGCGCCTTCTCTCCGCAGTGGTGCAGCTGGAGGCAGCCCCGGTGGGACAGCCCACGGACACACAGCATCCCAGGAGCCACACGGAGATGGCCCTCGGCTCAGCTGGTGCTGGGGAGAACGGGATCCCCGCGGGCAAGTGAGGCCACTGCTGTGCAGCCCGGGGATGAGGACAGTGGCCCCAGGGAGGCCAGTGCAGGCGCTGGCTCCCCACGTCCCGGGGCAGGACAGAGCCACCGCAGGAGCCAGGCTGGCACAGTGGCAGTGGCCAAGCCACCTCCCCTTGGCACAGTGGGGACACAGGCAAGGCCACCACCTGGGGCTCCGGACACGGCAGGAGGTGACACCCCTGCCTGGGGCCCCACCACCCTTCAGCTGACACGTGCAGGACCTTGGTGCCCCAGGCCTCTCCTGCAGGACAGGGGATGGATGAGGCTGTGCCTGAAGGATCCGTGTGACAGGGAGCTCTGACAGTGAGACTGGGACAGATGGATGTGGCTGGGGACACAGCTGCCCCCAAGTCCCCATGTTGAGAAGGGGCTGGAGAGCTGCTGCAGCAGCAGGGACCCCTCAGGGCACTGAACCGATGGTGGTGACACAGCTGTGCTGCTGGACATTGTCCCACCCTGGGATGTCCTTGGGCTGTTGGGGAATGCTGGGGACCCCAACTCCCTGTACCAAAACAGGACCTTCTGCTTCTTACCCTGGTGTTGCTTTGGTTTGTGGGACCCTAGAGGGCCTTGGAGAGCACAAATCCTGCACGGAGCTCTGCCAGTCATGGGCACCCCCTAAACCAGCGTTCCGCAGTCGGGCTCCAAAGCCCCCCACTGCCCCCCGAGCCTGCCCGGTCACCCCCGCGCTGCTCCCGTGTCCCCGGGGACGCCCAGGGTGGGGTGCGGGCCGGTGTCGCGGGAGCAGCGCCGTGGCTCTGCAGCAGGGGAAGGGACGCCCTGCCCCGACAGGCAGCGCACACACAGCGCCTGCAGCCACCACCGTGCTCCGCAAGCCTGAGCCCAGCCCGGGGCCGGGGGCGCTGCGGATCCTCCGGAGATTTCCCGGCCGCGTGGGAACGGCGGAGCACCGTGTCCTGTCAGCCTGGCCCGGGGCCCCTGGCCCCAGCCTGCACCCCGGCCACCTCGGCCACACCCCGCGGGGTCCCGTCCCCGTGCCAGGGCAGCGCCGGGCGGCTCTGGGGACGGTGGCATGGCTGGAGCCTGCTCACCCTGCAAGGCCAGGCTTGTGCTGGCTCCTGCTGGAGTAAGCATTTGGGTGTTTTTCCACCCAGGGAAGCCTCCTTGGCCACCTGGTTCCCAGAGCTGCGTTTAGTGAGAGCCCCTGGTTTGTGAGTGGAGAGGAGTGGGGGGATAAGCACAACCCCCTGCACAGACCAGCTCTGCACCTTTCCTGCCATGGCAGGGACACAGGGGCTCCAGGGGTGGTGGGACCTGGACCCCAGCCACAGGAGATGCTCTAGGAGTGGATCCCTGCATGGACAAGCTGCCCAACCAGATCCCTACACACATTTCAGGAGGGAATGGGGTTGTCAAGAAGGTGCTGGTGCTTACACAGCATTTCCTTGGCAGGATCATTGTCCTGGGGTTTTCCCTAAATCCCTAGCTCCTGAAGTCAGGGTATTCAGTGAGACTCATTCAAAGCTCTCTGAGCATCCCAGGCCTGATCCATAGTGGGTGCCAGGGATGGGCAGCACCTAGTGCAAGGAGGTTCTCAAAGTTGCCAGTTTTGGGCAGTGTGACTCCTCATTTTCAGTTTTTCTGTTCTCTTGCTCCATGTAAATAGGTATTTTCTGTTTTCCAACTGCCAGCAAGGAACTGGGAGAGAAAATAATCAAGAGATGGACGTGTAAGCACCAGCCTGGCTGTGACACCAGTGGATGAGGCAGCAGAGAGGCCTCGGTACCTGGGGAGAAATTCAGGCAGTCAAGAGAGGGAAAGGGACAAAAAGAGCAGATAAATATTACTGTGTCGGCATTTCAGGTCTGGGCACGGGGTAAGCCAGGCTTTTCTGTCCACATCCCAAGCTTCTCATCCAGAGCAGCAGCAGCCAGAGTCCCTGCCTGGACCAGGCATCCCCCAGGGCCTGCAGAGCTCCCCAAACCCCCAGGTTTGGGATTTTCTGTGCAGACACCCACACCTGCCCAACCCACCCTCGGCAGGCGGATTCCCAGCCTGACCGTGGGAGCAGGGACTGGGAGGTCCAGCAGCGTGGGGGTGGGAGGTGGGGTGGCTTCATCTGGCCCTGTGAGGGCTGAATTTCTCATGCAGAGGAAAAGGTCACCCTGAAACTGCAAAACAAATGAACAGCCAAGAGCCACGGCCAGGGAGTGAGGCAGGGCTGAGGCTGGCGGCTGGAGCACCCCCCAGCACCCGGGACGTGGTGCCAGCACACTCCCAGGCAGCCTGGGAAGCAGGACAGGGCCCATGGGAAGCATTTCTAAAGCCCCCGGAGGTGGGGAAACTGAGGCACCACGGGAGGTTGGAGGGTTTGTGGCCTCGTAGCCCCTCCAGCACACGGGCTGCAGTGGTGAGGGGGGCCTGGCCAGACCCCCCCAGAGCCCCCAGGCGGAGCTGGGGCCCAGGGAGAGCCCCGAAGAGGAGCGAGGTGCCCTGGAGCAGCCGGAGTTCAAAGGCAGGAGCCTGAAAATCCAGCTCTGCTGCTCCCAGCCCGTGGTGCCCCTGCTCCATCAGCCCTCCCTGCACTGCTCTGAGGATGCCCCGGTGCTGAGGCTGCTCTGGGGGGGTTGCCCTGTGCCTCCCACCCTGGGCAGGGTCTCTGCCAGCACCCACAGGGACTGGCACCCTCCCTGCAGTGCCACGAGGGTGCAGTGGGTGCAGGGGGGGAGCTTCAAGGCTTTTTTCCACCTGATGAAATCCTAGGCCTGGCTTTGGGATCATCTTGGGGCTGGCTGGACACCCTGGCTGCCAGGGAGGGCAGTGGGGTCACACAGCTGAGACAGGGAGGTGCAGATTGATGGTGCCAATGCTTCTGTCAGGTGAGGCCCTGTGGGGGACCTCCTGCACCATCGTGTGCCCTGCAGAGAGCCTGGCACTGCCTCCCTTCTCCTGGGATCACCCCTGAGCCTGTGGGTGGTTCCTCTTCAGAAACAAAACAAACATCACAGCTGTAGCAAGCAGTATTCTGGTTTTTAGCTTTGGGTCAACTGTCTGACTTCTTTCAGATGCTCCTAAAGTGATTTCATTGTTGCCTATCCTTGATTACAATTCCTAAATCACTGGATTTTTGTTTGGAACTCAACACCTGCCCAGAGCCAGAGCCAGGCTGGAGAGCTGCCCAGGACCCTGCTTTGTGTATGTACCCACATTCCAGGGGAGCAGAGGGCCGGGATGGCCACACCACTGCCGTGGGGAGCTTGGCCATCTCCAGTAAATCCTCTTGGATTTGGGTGTAGGAAGAAATCCTGTCCTTGTACCACAGAGCTTGGGATGCTGAGGGGATCTGGGCAGGGACTGCAGGGATTGCACATTAATTCCCCATCCACAGGGTCCTGGTGGAGTGTCTTGGAGACGGTGTTCCAGGGGGATTGAGGAGTGTGGCCGCGACACCACCCACCAGTGGAGCTGAGGCTGTGGGAGCTGGTGCAAGGGCAGGGATTCACCAGAAAGGAACAAAACCAGGGACCAGACATTGCTGCAGCTGCACAGGGAACAACCAGCACATCCCAGCACCCGTCTGTCACCCACTGTCCCCCAGCAGGAGCCAGGGGGCTGCTCTGGGGGTGGGGGTGGCCCAGCCCAGCCAAATGGGGATGCTGAGATGCACTGAGTGTCTCAGAGACAGATGCAAAGGTCTGTAAATACCCTGAAAATGCCCAAAAACTGTGTCAGGGTCCCTGTCTGGGCTGGAAATTTTGGATTATTTGGAATAGTCTCTTTTTTGATGTAGAATATTTTGCCTTAGGCTGAAAACCAGCCTGGACTTTGTGATATTCAAACTGACATTGCTGTTGGAGCGTGGCCTCCCACTGGCACACAAGAGCCAAAATCCCGCTCCTGGTGAGAAGAGCCCACAGGATCAGTACTGGGAAGGTTTCATGTGTCATTGGCAAAGCCATGGAAAGGTTAAAGTCTTCAGTGGGTGGCTCAGCTCCATTTCAATAATGTCTTTCCACTATCCCCAAGCAGGTAATTCCTCCTTACCCTTATTTAATAAAGGCTTTTCCATGTGCCAGTGGCACGAGGCAGGAGCGTGTCCTTGTTCCTGTCCCTTGGCTTTGGGGGAGCCCTCCTCGCCTTTGGCACCATCTGCAAACATTTCAAGCCTCCCCAAAGTACTCAAGCTGAGAAAAACAAACTGTCCCACAATATTTCTAGAAGTGGAAGGTGTTCTTTCCATTTTGGGATAATTGTTCTGCTTTTGGGTCCTGCTCCACAGCTGCTTCCACACGGGTTTGCCGCCTGCAGCCAAGTGGGAAGAGCAAGGAGCCTCATGGCCATGGATGGAGAGGCTGGCACAGGCACAGTCCAAGGGGGTGTCCCGAGAGTTCGGGGTTCCCAGGACAGGGGCCTGGAGAACACGGGGCACTGCAGCTGCAGGAGCAGGACATGGAGCAGCAGATCCCAAAGGGATGAGAAGCCTCTGCCCTGCAGGGTGGTGGGAGATGTGGGTGTCCTGGTGGGGCTGATGCACTGGGTGAAGATCAGTGGGGCAGATGAGCTGGGAGAGATCTCTCAGCCCCGTGGGGCATATTTTGGGCCTGGCCTGACTGGTTCCCAGGTCAGCTGTGATGATTATCCAACTTCTGGTCCATTTTCCATCTCAGGGCATCACCCAGGTTTGCTCACAGATGCAGAGGGTGAGGAAATCCTTCCCAGGGCTGCAGGAAGCATTGGCTCTTGGAGAGCATCCTGGGAGCTTCCACTCACACTGTCACTATCCCCGGGGCAGGTGGGGCTGGTTGGACCCCTCTGGCAGCTCGTGAGGGCTGAGAGCTGCTGGATGATCTGCAGGAGAAACACCCAGGCGGGACCATTCATCAGGAACATCCCATGGACCTTCACAACTTCATTGCCACCTGACCCTGCAGCCTCACAATCACCAGGCTCGGGGGGGTGGCCTCGATGTCCCCTGGTCTCTGAGCTGTTCCACAGAGTGAGAACCTCCCACACCACGGTGAGTCTGTGGGGCATCCTCTGTCCCAGTCCAGGGGGAAACCTGGGGCAGCTGGGGCTCTCCTGCCACCCACCCGGCGCTGGGACCGGCTCTGAGCGTGGCAGTGAGGGGGGATGAGCTGAGGGTGAGTCCCAAAGGACACCGGAGGCTCAGCCCCAAAGGACACCAGAGGCTCAGCTGTTGTTGCTAAGTCTGTCCTGGATGCCCTGGGGAACCTGTTGTCTTTGTGAATTCCATCGGGTTGATGAAATGAGGACGATGCTTGGGAGAGGGAAAGGACAGGATGGGTGAGAAAGCTCCAGAGGAGGGAAAAAGATCCCTCCAGCATTGCTGCAAGTCCACTTCTTCAGGGAGATTAGCTTCATGTGGGGCAACTAAACTGCTCACAGGGGTCAGACACCTCTGCATTCAGAGTCCTGAGAGCCAGGGACCATTGGGCAGCTCTGACAGCCCCTCCCTGGGTGTGGGGCTGATGCCCAATGATGAGGAAGCACCTACACCCTCCAGGGACTTGGAATGTCCACAGAGAGAAACTGCCCCCTCCATCTGAACACGTGCCAGGGGTCCACTCGTAAGAGGCCAAACACAAGTGACCTGTAGGTCACAGGGGCATTTGGGGACAAGCAGCTCTCCCTGGGGACCTGGTCCTGGCTGGGTCTGACCTCTCTAAACAGCTCTATGGGAATTTTCTGTTGGCATCCATCCCCTTGGTGGCAGCCCATGGGGAAGCCTTCACTCAATCAGTGGCTCCCAGTAAGAGGGGGATCTCTGGTTTCTAGAGCAGCAGCAGCACACGGACAAATCACAGAGTCACAGAATATTCTGAGCTGGAAGGGACCCACAAGGATCTCTGAGTCCAGCTCTCAGGTGAATGGCCCACACGGGGATCAAACACCTTGGTTTTACCAGCACCCTGCTCTGATAACTGAGCTCATCTCAGATTTATTTTTATTATTTTGCTTTGAGTTTGCCCTCAGCACTGCTCTCCCCCGTAGACTTCCAGCCTGAACCTTCCCACCCCCAGCAGCTCAGAGTGGTGTCCAAAGCCCAGGTGGCACCTGATAAAACAACTCCTCCCCTGTGGTCTGTGAGCCAGGGATGGAGATGGAGACCCAGGAGGTCCCTTCCATGTCAGCTGGGGAGGAGGGATGGGAGACCCCGGGCTCCTCCTGCCCGTCCTTCTGTGCAGCCCCCATGGCAGCACTGGGGCCTTGAAAACCATGGGGAAGCCCAAATCAAGGGGTCCCATTGCCCCAGCCCTCTCCTGCCCCTTTCCTCCTTCTCACTCCGGGTCCCAGCAGAGGATGAAACCTGAGCCTGGCTCAAATGGCATGCGAAGCAGCCCCCGTCCCATCCTCGGGGCTGTGGGAATGCAGCGCCTTTGTCACGGGCTAATTTTGGCTCCTCTGTGCTGGAAAACAATCCCAAGGCATCCGGGAGGAAAGATGCTGGAGGCCTGGCCCCGCGGGGGCTTTTGCCTTATAAAGGTCTAACGGGGCTGGTTTAAAGCCTCCTCCTCCTCGGTGGTGGGAGCAGATCCCCGGCGCTGGCCTTTGGAGCCAGGGAAGGGCCCTTGTGGGGGTCCCTGAGGGGGGTGGGCTCTGGGGGCTTCTCCCCTGCCCACTGGGACTTGCTGGGTGCAATTCCCACAAGGGTGGCACTGCCCCTGCCATTGCCACTGTCACCAACCTCCCACCAGCTTGTGGGGATCGCCACAGCTCCCGTCGGTGTCCAGGCAGGGGGACGGAGCGGGGATTGTGTCTGTGCATCCCCGGCTCTGCAGGGCGGGGGCTGCCTGTGTCCCCTCCATGGGAGCTGCCCTGCTCCTGCAGCTGCGTGTCCCTGCCGACCATGAAAGCCCCAGGATTAACATGCCGGGCATTGTCCCTGCTGGGCCGCACGCTGGGAATTGTTTGTTCCTAAATTTGTCTCTAAAAGTATCCCAGGGAACAGGTGCTGCCTGCCCCGCAGCCCTCTGCCACACAAAGCCTCCCTCCACAGGGACACTGGGCAAGGGGCTCTTTGGGGAGCAGGGGGGTGAAACAGCAGTTTTTTCACTGCTTTTCAGGAATTTCATGGGGAAGACCTCAGGGTTTTTGAGAAGCTGAAAGTTGCTAGAACATCCCAACCTGTTGTGCTGTGCTGGGTGAGTCGGGATGGTTCTCCTTAAAGAGGGGACTGCCCCTCCTTGGTCCCAACTCCACCTGGCCTGATGTGTAACCCCACCTTTGCTGGTTTACCCCATCACCCCTCAGCAACGTGCCCTGGCCTGGCCTGGCAGGGTTTACCCTCCTGCTCTGCTGGCTCTGGTGGCTCCGGTGGCTCCCCTTGGCCAGCGCTGCCCTGTGTGTGCCCCATCGTGCAGGGGTCAGCACGGCAGCAGCTCCCCAGGCTGCTCACACCCCCTGCCCTGCCTGTCCAGCATCCCTGGTGCTCTGTCACACTGGAGAGGGGCAAGGCAGAGGTGCCAGGAGGAACCACCCTGTCCCCTTGGGCATCACCATCACTGGTCAGCCTGAGCACATCTCTGTGCACACAACACGTGAGAGGGGGTGCTGCCCGAGCTGGGGGATTCCAGTGCCCAAAGGGGCTCCAGCAGAGCTGGAGAGGGACTTTGGGCAAGGGATGGAGGGACAGGACAAGGGGGAATGGTTTCCCACTGCCAGAGGGCAGGGATGGATGGGATACCGGGAAGAAATTCCTCTCTGTGAGGTGCTGAGGCCCTGGCACAGGTTGTCCAGAGAAGCTGCGGCTGCCCCATCCCTGGAAGTGTCCAAGGCCAGGTTGGACGGGGCTTGGAGCAGCCTGGGATAGTGGAAGGTGTCCCTGCCCAAGGCAGGGGGAACTGGATGAACTTTAAGGTCCTTTCCAACCCAAACCACTCTGGGATGATTCCCATGCAAGCAGCACTGGAATTCTGTGAGGGGTGTTGTGGGTGCAGTGACACACGGGTGACATGTGTGTGTCCCCAGGTGTGAGCAGCAGTCACGGCACGCCCGGGGCTCACAGCAGATGCCTGCAGAGGAGGGGATTGGTGCTATTTTTACCGACCACTTGCAGGCAGGGCTGGGATTCAAGACTCCCCCTCGGCCACAGCCCCGGCAGTGTTCGGCTCTCCCGAGGCCAGGCACCACCTCCTGCACAGCCAGGTAAGGCTCAGCCACTGCCCCCTGCCCCCGGGGTGCCGGTGATGGCACGAGCACGAGACCCCCAGCACTCGCTCGTGACAGGGAGGAACCCCCAGCACATGAATTTGTCTGAATTCCTCCCCCTCTCCGAGGTGAATCAGACATTCCCTCTGCTCCTGGAGAGAGGATTGGTGAGGCTGCAATGGGGAGGAAGACTTTGGAGCTGATATTTGCTTGTTTTTCTCAGAAAACTGGCAAACCGGGCTGTTTTGGGGGGCACTCGCCTTGTGTGAGGTTCCAGGCTGGCAGCAGAGTGTGGAGTCGTGTGGCTGGGAGAGTGCTCGGCTTTGTCTCCAGCCTCTGGGGACAGGGGAGGATGTCAGGATTGACTGTGTTTGGGTTTATAGGATTATTTATTTTAGGGATTTCCATGACCTAATGGTTTAATAAGGTTTTTAAGCTTTTCACAGCTGTGGCAGTGCAAATAGTGCAGAATTAGCTGGTCCAGATCCTCTCATTCCCAACAGGGAGCAAAGTCTCTTGTGGATGCTCCAGGTCCATCTGGATTCCAACAGTCCTGGCACTGGGGATGGCTGGGGATGTCTTACGGGCACAGCCAAGTCCCTGCTGTCCTCTGGGAAGCCAATTTAGAACTATTTGGCCCTGAAAAGTGACTGACCTTGGTAGAGGTCGTCAGCCTGAGGTGCGGTGCGGACCCCACCTCGAGGAACGCCGGGCTCTGCTCTGCTGGGAACACTGGAGACACTGGAGGCTCCAGAGGGAGAAAGGCTCCTCTGCCACTCCCAAAATAAACTAGGGGGGAGCAGCTGGGACCCGACCTGCTCAATGCACCCGAGCTGCCTGGTGTTCTTTGGGATGTTTATCACAGCACCAAAAACCTTCAAAAAGGCCTGAAACAGGGGATCTGTCTGATGTGGCTTTGAGGACAAAAAAATTGCTGTTCTTGGGATTTTTCCGTGTAAATCCAGGGATCTGAGAGGCTCTAGGAGAGATGATTTCTGCTGGGATTTTATGGCATTCCCCCTGCCCCCCCCCCCCCACTCCCTTTTGTTCCGGACATGGCCCTGCCCAGGCGGCGGGGGGCCCAGGAAGGGG